>CAUYLZ010071995.1:0-26057 GCA_963573645.1 Pithecia hirsuta | reverse complement strand
ATATGTAAAGATGGGGTTTCACCACGTGGCCCAGGCTGATCTTGAACTCCTGACCTCAAGTGATCCACCTGCCACAACCTCCCAAAGTGTTGGGATTACAGGTGTCAGCCAGTGTGACTGGTCAACCAGCACCTCTTTTTGAAATATTCTCCTACACATATCCTTCATTTCATTTTTAAAATTTTTCTGCTTTTTCTGTTTCTCTATCCTTCTCCCTCCCTCTTTTTCTTCCTCTTTCCCTCTTTCTTTCACTTTATTTTTCCATCTTTTGCACTGTATTTTCTTTATTGAGTCCTTTTAGAACTTATTTGTTCTTTCTCTCTTGTTTTCATTATTTCTTGCAGTGGCATTTCTTATGGACTCTTCTTTGTTAAACATCTTTCTTTCTCTCTCTCTTCCACTCTTTTCTTCTCTTTCTCTCTAATGCACTATCATTTTTGTAATATTTTTTACTCTTTCCTTTACACCCTCCCCTCTCAAATTTATTTTACCATTGACTTGTCCTTTCAAAACTTTTCTTTTTCTCTTTTGTGTAAACTCTTCCTACAGGCTTCTTGCATTTAAAATTTTTCTTTTTATTCTATTTCTGTCTTTCATTCCTTTTCTATCTTTTTTCTTTTTTTCTTTTTTAATGCACTTTGTTCTTACTGGCCTCTTTCTGCTTGTGAAGCTTTCTCTTATTTTTTTCCCCTCTTTTACTTTCTCATTAACTAATTCTTTTTAAAATCTGATTTCTTTCTTCATTTCTTACTCTTTCCTCCCTTCATTCTTTCCTTCATTCCTTCCCTTATTCCCTTTCTCTTTTTCTTGCTCCCTTTTCTTTTTTTCTGTTTCTCCTGTCTGCACGCATGCCCACCTTTCTTCCTTTCCTCCTCTCTTTCTTCTGCCTTCTTTCCTTCCTTTTGCCTTTATTCCTTCTTCCCTTCCTACCCTCTCCTATATTCCCTCTTTCTTTCACTCTCTAGTTACTGGCTCCTTAAAAATGTTTTTCATTTCCTCTCTTTCTCTTCCTATCTCTCTGTTTTTTAAGTACTGACTTTTTAATGGAGTTCTTTCAAAAACAAGTTTGTTCATATTCTCTGTCTCTCTGTCTGCCTTACAACTCTTTCCCTCCCTTCCTATCTAGCTGTCATCCGTCTCTTATTTTACTGTCACATTTTAACTGACTTCTTCTTTATAGATTGGTCTTTCCTTGCTGTCCACAGTTGTACTTTTCTTACTAGCTTCTCTTTTTCAAACTTCTCTCTCTGTATCTCTCACATTTTGTCTTTTTAAAAATTTTACATAGTCTTTCCTACAGATTCATCACTATAAACTTCTTTTTCTTTCCACCCCTTCTTCCCTTTTTATCTTCCCCCTTCTTTATTTTCTTCCTTCTTTTATTACATTTTTCTGTCTTTTCTCATTCGATTTAAGTCACTCTCCCTTTCTCTATTCTTACTCTGCTACATTCCTTCATTTCAGCTTTCCTCTCTCTTTCCCTTCCTACCCTGCTTTCTTCCTTCCTTCTATTTGTTTACCAGTTCATGTTTTTAAACATTTTTCTATTCATCTATATCTGTTGTTCTAATTCTCTCTCTCTTTGTATTTTTTTTTTTTTTTTTTGGTCGGGGGAGGAGGATGGAGTTTCCCTCTTGTTGCCCAGGCTGGAGTGCAGTGAGGTGATCTCGATCTCAGCTCACTGCAACCTCTGCTTCGCGGGCTCCAGCAATTCTCCTGACTCGGCCTCCTGAGTAGCTGGGATTACAGGCATGTGCCACCATGCCCGGCTAATTTTTGTATTTTTAGTAGAAACAGGGTTTCACCATGTTAGCCAGGTTGGTCTCGAACTTCTGACCTCAGGTGATCTGTCCACATCGGCCTCCCAGAGTGCTGGGATTACAGTCGCTAATCTCTTTGTATCTTTTCATACAGTCTTTTATATTGGCTTTTACCTTTAAAGTTCTATCTATCTAACTATCTATCTACCTACCTAACTACCTACTTATCTGCTTACCTATGTACCCACCTAGCTAGCTATCAATCTTTATTTTACTATTTTTTAAAAACTGACTTCTACCTTTTACATCTACTCCCCTTCAACACAATTGTACTTGATTTCTTACTGGTTTCTCCCTCTCCTTCCCGCTTCCTCCCTCCCTCCCTCCCTCCTTCTTGCCTTCCTTCCTTTCCTTCTTCCTTCCCTCCCTCCCTCCCTCCTTCTTTCCTTCCTTCTGTCCTCCTTCTGTTTCTCCATCCATACTCCCTGACATTTTCCCTCCTATCTTCACCCATTTCTCCCTCCTCCTTCTCACCTTTTTCTTCCTTCCCTTTTACTTTCTTTCCTCTCTCTATCATTCCTTCCTTTCTCCCACTGTTCTTTTATGCTCTTTCTACTGGCTCCTCTTTTTAAACAGTCCCTCTTTTCTTTCTCTCTCATTCTATCCTTTTTATATATTCTTTTTTCTCACTTCTGCTTTTTATGTTTCATCTCTCTCTCTCTCTCTCTCTCTATATATATATATATATATATCTCATCCATCTACCTACCTGCCAGCCCATCTACCTATCTGTTATAGCTATCTATTCAGCTATCAATCATCTACTTTCTTTATTTACATTTGTGTTTTGTTTTCCTGTCTCCAACTTTATAATCTTTTGCCCCCAAAAAACTGTCCTTGGTTTTCTTGTTGGCTCCTCTCTCTCATTCTCATATTTTCTTTCTTCCTTTAACTGTGTTTGCTGTTAACTCATCTTCTATAAATGTCCTTCTATAAGTGTCCTATTGTTCTATAAATGTCCTATTATTTTTTAGGATCAGGGTCTTTCTTTGTCACCCCAACTGAACTGCATGGCACTATCATAGCTCACTGCAGTCTGAAACTTCTGGGTCCAAGCAATCCTCTCGCCTCAGCTTTCCAAAGTGCTGGGAACAGAGGCGTGAGTGACCATACCGGGCTAATTTTTTAAAATATTCTTTTTAGAGATAGGGTCTTGCTATGTTGCCCAGACAGGTCTTGAACTCATGGCTTCAAGCACTCCTCCTGCCTCAGCCTTTTATAAAAGTTTTTCCTTGTTCCTAAGTTTGTTCTTTTCTTCCTTCCTCTCTCTCTCCCTCTTTCTCTCTTTTGCTATTTTATTCTTATTATATCTTTTTTATCTTTTATTTCTGATTTCCCTTTTATTTTGTGACAGTATGGTTCTCTACCTAGATCTATTTTATTCTTTATATATTTTTTGTATTATGTTTTATTTCTCATCTCCTTCTTTAAGAAATTATTTCATTCTTTTTCTCTCTTGCTTTCATTATTTACTGCTGTGGCATTTCTTATTGACCCTTGTTTGTTAAACATCTTTCTTCTCTCCTTTCTCTCTCCATCATTTTTGTAGTCTTTTCTTACTTGCTCTTCTTTTTTACATCTCTTAAATATATTTTATTATTGGCCCTTCCTTTTAAAACTTTTCTTTTTCTCTTTCTTTTCGTGTAAAGTCTTCTTACAGGTTACTTGTTTTAAAACTTTTCTTGTTCTCTGTCTTTACTTCTGTCTCTTTCCTTTTCTCTCTCTTTGTCTTTTGTTTTTATCTTTTTTGTACAGTTTATTCTTATTGGCTCTTTCCTACCTGTGTAATGCTCTCCCTTTCTTTCTGTTTCTCCCTCCTCCCTCCCTTCCTTTCTTTTTTCTTTCTTCTTTCTCTTTCCCTCATTCTCATATTTTTTATTTTCAAAAATTAATTATTTTAAAACATCTCTATTTGCTTCTTCATTTTTACCCCTTTCTACATTCATTCTTCCCTTCTTTCTTTCTTATTTCCTTTCTCTATATCTTGTCTTGCTCCCTTTCTTTCTTTCTTTTTTTTTTTATTTCTCCTCTGCCTGCCCACTTGCTTTCCATTCTTCCTTTTGCCTTCTTCCCTTCTTTCTGCCTTTATTCCTTCCTCTCTTCCTATCCTCTCCTATATTCCCTCTTTCTTTCACTTTTTTTACTGGTCCCTTTCAAAAACATTTTTCATTTCCTCTTTTCCTTTCTAACTTTCTGTATGCACTGACTTTTTTTTTTTTTTTTTTTTTTTTTTTCCAGACAGAGTCTTGCTCTGTCACCAGGCGCCAGGCTGGAGTGCAGTGGCACAATCTAGGCTCACTGCAATCTCCCCCTGCTGCTTCAAGCAATTCTTCTGCTTCAGCCTCCTGAGTAGCTGGGACCACAGGCGCGCGCCACCAGGCCCAGCTAATTTTTGTATTTTTTAGTAGAGACGGGGTTTCACCATGTTGGCCAGGATGGTCTCCATCTCTTGACCTCGTGATTGGCCTGCCTCGGCCTCCCAAAGTGCTGGGATTACAGGCGTTGGCCACTGCGCCTGGCACACTGACTTTTTATTACTGAGTTCTCCTTTAGAAAATCTCCGTCTGTCTCTCCCTTCCTTTCCCTATCCCTCCCTCCCTCCCTCCCTACCTCCCTCCCTGCTTTTGGGCCTTCCTGCCTTCTTCCCTTCCTCCCTTCCTCCCTTCCTCCTTTCCTCCCTTCCTCCCTTCCTCCCTTCCTCCCTTCCTCCCTCCCTTCCTTCCTTCTTTTGTTTCTCCATCCATACTGTTTTGTCTCCCCTCACTCTTTCTTTCTAATTCTTTTTCGTGCCTTCTTTTTTTTACTAGTTTCTTCCTTCTCTCTCTCTCACACACATCTATCCACCTACCTGCCAACCTACCTACTGTCTAGCTATCTATTCAGCTATCAATCATCTATTTTTCTGTCTCATTTTTCTGTATTTTTTCTTGACACCAACGTTCATCATCTGTTTTTCATTGCAAAATTGTACTTGATTAATTTCTTATTAGCTCCCCTATCTCACTCTATATTCCCTTTCTTTTTTTTTTTTTTAAAAATCTGTTTTCCTTACTGACTCATCCATTATAAATGTCTTCCCTCCTTCCTAAGTTCCTCTCTCCGTCTCTCTCCCTTTCACTCTCGTTTTATTTCACTCTTTCCATCTTCTTGCACTAATTTTTCTATTGGCTCCTTTCAGAACTTATTTCGTTCTCTTTCTGTCTTGCATTCATTATTTTTTTGCAGTGGCATTTCTTATTGACTTTTCCTTGTTAAACATCTAATTTTTTCTCTCTTGGTCTCTTTCTTTCCTTCCCTTTTCTTTCAGTACCTTTTCATTTTCTTAATTGTTCCCCCCACTTTTTTCATTTTGCATATTTCTCTCTATATCTCTCTTGAATGTCTTTTATTGTTGGCACCTTCTTTTATCTTTGTAAAGTCTTTTTTCTTTTTTTCTTTTTTTTTTTTTTTTTTGAGACGGAATCTTGCTCTGTCGCCAGGCTGGAGGGCAGTGGCGCGATCTCGGCTCACTGCAACCTTCTCATTTTCAAACTCTTTTCTCTTTTTTTGGTCTGTCATTATCTGTCTTTCTTTCCTTTTCTACTACTTTATATCTTTTCTTTTTTTCTTACATTTTTGGTATACTTTATTCTTTCTGACTCCTTTTGTAACAGTAGAGGGAGGCTTAGCATGACTGACTCCATTTTTGCCTCTGACTCTCTGTGGTAATTTCCTTTAGGTTAAAAGCTTCTGCTCAGCTCTGCATGTACATGTGCTAATTGTAGGAGAAATTTAGCTTTTAATTCAACTTAAAAAAATGATAATAAAACTCGCTTTCCTGAAATTAACCTCCAAGGAGATAAGGAAGTGTACACAGAGGTAGTAGTGTTATGTTAAAGATTTATAGGAACACTGTGACCTGACCTATGTCATCCGAAGGAGGTTTTACAAGCTCCCCAGACCCTTTCTGGCACCCGGATGTCTGTGGTCATCCATCACTTCTTGACCTCAACTCCCTCGTCTTCCTGCTTCCCTTAACATAGGAAGGAGCCCAAATTTCATACTAACTTAAGATAGTTCTTTAGGACACGAGTCCAATAACTTCTTGGTTTGTTGGCTCTGTGAATAAAGCCACTTTCCTTGCCCCAATGCCTTGTCTCTGGACCTATTGGATATTGTATGGTGGGTGATATAAGCTTGGACTTGGTTATACTTCGTGCTTGTGTAATGATTTTTTTTCTTTTTTTCTTTTCTCTTTCTCTCTTTCTTTCTTTTGTTTCTGTTTCCTTTTCTTTTCCTTCTCTCTTTCTTCTTCCTGTCTCTCATTCTCGTATTTATTGCCTTTATTGTACTTTTGGTTAGTCTATTTTAAACATCTTCTTTATATCTTTCTTAATTTCTTACTCCTTCCTACCTTCATTCTTTCCCTTATTCCCTTTCTCTAGTCTTTTTCTCACTTTCTTTATTTCTATTTATCTTTTATGCCTGTCTGAATGCATGCTCACTTGACCAGCCATACTACATTCCTTCTGTCTTCTTCCCTTCCTCTTCCTCATTCCTTTCTTCTTTCCTGTCGTATCCGATCCTATCCTATCCTATCTGATCCTATCCTATCCAATCCTATCCATCAATTTTCCTTTACTCTCTATTTACTGGTTCCTTTAAAAAATATTTTTCATTTCTTCTCTTTCCTTTTCCAACTCTCCTTTATATATTTTTATACTGTCTTCTCCTTTTGAAAATCATTTTTTCTGTTCTTTCTATCTATACCTTTTCCCTTCTTATCTGTCATCTGTCTTATCTTACAGTAATATTTTAACTGACTTCTTCCTTATAGATCTCTCTCCATGCTGTCCATAATTGTACTTAATTTTCTTACTTGCTCCTCCTTTTCAAACCCCACATTTGTCTGTCACTCTCACCTTCTCTTTTTCTTATTTTACTCTGTTTTACAGACTCATCACTTTATTTATTATTTATTTATTTTAGAATTTTAGAGATAGAGTCTTGCTCTGTTGCCCAGGCTGGGGTACAGTGGTGCAATCATAGCTCACTGCAGCCTCGAAATCCTGGGCTCAAGCAATCCTCCCACCTCAGCCTCCAACTAACTGGGACTATAGGCACATGTCACTGTGCCCATCTAGTTTATTTTATTTGTAGAAACAGGATCTTCTTATGTTGGCCGGGCTAGTCTTGCAATGCTGGCTTCAAGTGATCTTCCTCCCTCAGCCTCCCAAAGTGCTGGTATTATTGCTGTGAGCCACTCTGCATCGCCCTTTACCTCAGGTTTCTTTGTGTGGATTGGGGCATGCTATTATAACACTCTGATGCATTCTTCAGCATGTCAACTGCCTCTTTCGACTCTAGCATTTCTGTTTGATTTTTAGATTATTTCAATCTCTTTGTTAAATTTATCTGATAGACTTCTGAGTTCCTTCTCTGTATTATCTCGAATTTCTTTGAGTTTCCTCAGTACAGCTATTTTGAATTTTCTGAAAGGTCACATATCTGTTTCTCTAGGCTTGATCCTTGTGTGCTATTTAGTTCACTTGATGAGGTCATGCTTTCCTGGATGGTCTTAATGCTTGTAGATGTTTGTCGGTATCTGGGCATTGAGGAGTTAGGCATTTATTGTAGTCTCAGTTTGGGCTTGTTTGTGCCCATCCTACTTGAGACAGCTTTCCAGGTATTCAAAGGGACTTGGGCCCCAAGTCCAATAATGCTGTGGTTCTTTCAGACTCATAGAGGTACAGCCTTGGTGGTCTTGGATAAGATGCAGAAGAATTCTCTGGATTACCAGGCAGAGACTCTTGTTCTCTTCCCTTCCTTTCTCCCAAATATACAGAGTCACTCTGTGCTGAGCCATCTGGAACTGGGGATGAGGGAACCCAAGTGCCCCTGTGGCCACCACCACTGGGACTGTGCTAGGTCAGACCTGAAGCCAGTGCAGCACTGGGTCTCACCCAAGTTCCACTGTAACCACTACTTGACTACCACCTATGCTCACTCAAGGCCCTAGGGCTCTATGACCAGCATGTAGCAAAGCCAGCCAGGTTTGTGTTCCTCCTTTCAGGGTGATGAGTTCCCCTAGGCCCTGGGCGTGTCTAGAGATGCTGTCTGGGAGGCAGGGATTAGAGTCAAAAACCTTAGAAATTTATCTGATATTCTATACAACTGTGGCTAAGCTGTCACTCGAACCACAAGACAAAGTCTTCTCTATTCTTCTCTTCCCTTTCCACAGGCAGAGGAGCCTCTCCCTGCGGCCACCATCAACACCGGCCCATGGCGGGGTTCTGCCAGTCCATTGCGATGTTCACTTAAAAGCCAAAGGCTTCTCTGTCAGCTTGTGGTGAATGCTGCCCAGCCTGGGACTCAGTCTTCAGGGCAGTGGACTCCCTCTGCCCCAGGGTTGGTTCAGAAATGCTGTTCAACAGTCTAGGCATGGATTCAGGGACCCGAAGAGACTGCTAGTTGCTCTACTTCTCTGTGGCTGAGCTGGTACCTAAGGTGCAAGACGAAGATCCCTTTACATTTCCCCTCTGCTTTTCTCAAACAGAAGGAGTCTCTGATCATAGCAACCACAGTTGGGAATGTGCTAGGTCACACTTGAAGCCAACACATCTCAGAGCCCAAGACCTCATGGTATACTATCTGGGTAACCAACAGAAGTTGGTTATTCAGAACCCAAGGGTTCTTTAGTTAGCAGGCGATGAATCCTGCCAGGCCTGGATTCTTCCCTTCAAGGGAATGGGTTTCCTTTTGGCCCAGGGTGTGTCTAGAAATGTCCATGAGCTAGGGCCTGGAATGGAGGCCTCATGACTCTGTCCAATACCCTGTTCTACTGTGGCTGAGCTGGTATCCAAGATTCAAGGCAAAGTCCTCTTACTCTTCACTCTCCTCTCCTTAGACAGAAGGAGGGAGTCACTTTCATTTTTGAGGGCTGTGCAGTGTAGGGCTGGCACAAGCGTTCCCTTAGACTCCCTGGCTGGTGTCTCTGTAAGTCACATGCCACCATAGTCCTCTGGCTCTGAGCCCAGCCCAGCACTAGGAGTTGCCTAGGAATGCAGTCCTTGTGCCCAAGACTGCCTTTCAAGTTTACCTAGGACACCAGAGCACTTTGGTCCACAGTGGCGAGGCCTGTGGAGAGACTTAAGTTCCAACCACTGGGATAGGCAATTTCCTTCCGGCTGGGTCTGATTCAAATGCTCCCTCCATGTACAGGTGCTGAGTGAGGCCAGAACAGCATTCCTCCTGCTGACAGGGCAGCACTGAGTTCGATGTAAATTTCTCCAGTGGCTGCACTCTCCCTCCCCGAAGTGCACAGATTCTCTTTCTGCCCAGCATGGCCACTTTCCTCCCAGGGGATGGAGGAGGAGTGGTATCGGTGATCCAAGACTGTCTCTCCTAACCTTTTTAGTGCCTCTTTTAGCAATATGAAGTTAAAACCAGGGACAGCAATTGCTAATCTGATTTTTGGTTGCCGTGACAGTGATTATTTTGTGTGTAGTTAGTTGCTAAAATGTGATGTTCCTGCTGGGAGGATGAATGATGTAGGCTTCTATTCAGACATCTGGCTCTGCCCTCCTAAACTTCTCTTTCTTCCATCCCTTCTTTCCTTCTTTATTGCCTTTTCCTGTCTTTTATCACTCCACGTTGTTCTTTCTCTACTCTTACCCTGCCTGCATGCCTTCATTTCTTTCTTTCTTCTGCCCATTTTATCCTTCCTTCTTTCTTCGCTTCCCTTTTCCTCCTTCATGCCTTTCTCCCTCCTTCCTTTTCCTATTTCCTTTGTTCCATTCTTTCATTTTTTATTGGTTCTTGTTTTTAAACATTTTTCACTTTATCTCTAATTTTTTTCTCTCTTTCTTAGTATATGTTTCTACAGTTTTGGCTTATGCTTCTTAAAGTCTGATCTATCTAATCTATCTATCTGTCTATCTGTCTATCTTTTTATATATCATCTATCATGTCTGTCTGTATGTCTCCTTGATCTTATGCCTTAAAGTGTGATCTATCTATCTACCTACCTACCTATCTTTCTATCTATCTATGTATCTATGTATCTATCTATCTATCTAATTTATGTATCTATCATCTATCATGTCTGTCTGTCTGTAGGTTTCTCTGGTTGATCTATCATCTATCTATATACTTATTCACTTACTTATGTACCCACCTAGCTATCTATCTATACTCATTTTACTTTTTCTTTACTGACTCTTTTTTTTTGAAATCTCCTTTCCGTCAACATAATTGTGCTTGATTTTCTTACTGGCTCCTCTCCTCCCACACTCATATTTTCTTTCCTTGTTTAACTGTTCTACCGACTCATCCTTTTAAAACTTCTATCCATCCATCTATCATTCATCATCCATTCATCCATGTATCTATCTACCTACCTCTCTTCTTTCCACCTATTTGTATTTATTTTACTCTATTTTTTAACTGATTTATTTTTAGATCTCTTTTTGCCTCTGTCCTCCAAAGATGTACTAAATTTTCTTACTAACTCCTTTTAAACTTCTGTGTCTCTCTCACATTTTTCAGCCTGGGCGACAGAGCGAGACTGGATCTCAAATAATAATATAATACAAAAAATTAGCCGGGCATGATGGCAGGTGTCTGTAATCCCAGCAACTTGGGAGGCTAAGGCAGGAGGGCTGAGGCAGGAGAATCACTTGAACCTGAGAAGCGGAGGTTGTAGTGAGCTAAAATGGTGCCATTGCACTCCAGCCTGGGCAACAAGAGCGAAACTCCATCTTAAAAAAAAAAAAAAGAATCTGGGGTGATTTGCAGGAAAACATTAACTATCAGGCACTGCTTGATTAAAGGAATTCTGTTTTGCAGTTATTCAAGAAGCTTTTTAGAACAAACACTGCTATGCTGACCAGACACAACCTTGACTTGGAGATCTCTGTGTGCCACTTGGATACCCATGGCCTTGTCATGTAAACCCAACAGATGCAAACCTGGGGCTATTGAATGCAACAGAAGAACAATGAGTACTGGCTTTATAGAAAGGATTATAGGGGGCTTCTCAGATTTATAGGCGGAAGGCTTCCTTTTACACCATAATCTCTCCCAGCTTTTGAATACACTCCTCATTCCAAAAGTCTGATCGATAGGCAACTTTTCTCCTTCCTTCCTTCCTTCCTTCCTTCCTTCCTTCCTTCCTTCCTTCCTTCCTTCCTTCCTTCCTCTCTTCCTCCCTTCCTCCCTTCCTCCCTTCCTCCCTTCCATTTCACTCTTGTTGCCCAAGCTGGAGTGCAATGGTGTGAAATCTCAGCTCACTGCAACCTACACTCCCAGGTTCAAATGATTCTCCTGCCTCAGCCTCCCAAATAGCTGGGATTACAGGCATGTGCCACCACACCTGGCTAATTTTGTATTTTCAGTAGAGATGGGGTTTCTCCATGTTGTTCAGGCTGGCCTCGAACTCCCAACCTCAGGTGATTCACCTGCCTCGGCCTCCCAAACTGCTGAGATTACAGGAGTGAACCACCATGCCCACCTGCTCTGGTTTTCTTTGACAATCCTTCCCTGCCTCCTTCTTTCATCCTTTTTTCCTGGCTCCTGTTTTTAATTTTTCATGTCTTTCTTGTCCAGTCCTTTTTTAAAGTCTGATCTATCATCTATCTATCATCTATCATCTATCTATCATCTATCTATCTATCTATCTATCTATCTATCTATCTATCTATCCATCTATCTATCATCTATCATCTATCTATCTATCTTTTAGGGTAGATATAAATCATCTATCATTCTATCTTTTAAGATATTCTTCTCCTACTTTAAATCTCTCTTGCTTTCACGGACAATCGTACTTGATTTCCTTACTGGTTCCTCCTTTTCAAACACCTTTCTCTCATTCTTACATTTAATTTCTTTTTCTTTACTTTCCCTTTGTACTGACTCTTTTAAACTTTTTTTTTCACTCTCTTTTCCTTCCTCCTTCATCCTTCCTTTCCTTCCTTCTGGTTCTGTATGTTTTTCTTGCTCCCTCTTTTCATTCTTTTCTTTGCTTATCTACTTTCCATCCTTCCTCTCCTCCCTTCTCCCTTCTTTCCTCATTTCTTCCTTTTCTGTCTTCCTTTTTCCCTCTTTCCTCCATCTTCCTTTTGTCCTCCTTCACTCCTCCCTCCTTCTCACCTTTCTTCCTTCCTGCCCACCTGCCTTTCATTCTTCTACAGTCTTTTTACTGGTTCCTCTTATTAAACTTTACTTCCTTCTCTCTCTTTAAACTCTCATTTTTGTAATGTATTACTGGCTTTGCCTTTTTGTGTGTGTGTGTATCTCGCTGTGTCACCCGGGCTGCAGTGCAGTGGCACAATCTCGGCTCACTGCGACCTCCACCACCCAGGTTCAAGTGATTCTCCTGCCTCAGCCTCCTGAGTAGCTGGGACTACAGGTGCGTGTTACCAAGCCTGGCTAATTTGTTTGGTGTGTATTTTTAGTAGAGACGAGATTTCACCATGTTAGCCAGGATGGTCTCAATCTCCTGACCTCATGGTCCACCTGCCTCAGCCTCCCAAAGTGCTGGGATTACAGGCATGAGCCACCACGCCCAGTCAGGTTTGCCTTTTAAAAGTCAGTTATGTTCATTTCAGCACAACATCTTCATTTTACTGAAATATTTAGGTGTTTATTTTTACTGAACTTACTTTTTACACATCTCTTTCTTCCTGTTGTGCACAATTCTTCATTATCTGACTGGCTCCTTTTGAAACATTTTCCTTTGTCTTTCATGCTCAGATTCTCCTATTTTTTTATTTTACATTTTCCTAGTTACTCGTTCCTTTTACAATTAAAAAAATTTTTTTTTAGACAGGATCTTGTCCTGTTGCCCAGGCTGGAGTGCAGCGGCACAATCATGGCTCACTGCAGACTTGACCTCCTGGGCTCAACTGATCCTCTCATCTCTGCTCTCAAGTAGCTGGGATTATAGGCATGTATCACCATGCCTAGCTAATTTGTTTTCTTTTTACTTTTTGTAGAGGCAGGGTCTCATATATTGCCCAGGCTGGTTGGAATTCCTGGGCTTAAGCGATCTTCCCTCCTCAGCCTCCCAAAGTGCTGGGATTACAGGGAGAGCCACCTCATCTGGCCCTTTTTGCACTTTTTACCTTTGTTGCCACTTTTCCTCCCCCTTTCCCTTTCTGTTTGCCTCTTGCTGAGTTTCTCTCCCTCCCTTTTAGGAATATTTTGTCTTTTCTGTGCCTGCATTCATGCATTTTTCCTCCCTTCCACCCTCCCTTTTTCTCTTTCCTAATCTGTCATTACTTTTTCCCTCATTACTTCCTCTCATTTTCCTCCATTCTGCCTTCTCCATCTCTCTTTCTTCTTTTACTCTCATCTTACTGGCTCCTGTTTTTAAACTTTTTCCTTTCCTTTTATCTCTCTTTGTAACTCTTTCATTTTTGTATTGTCTTTTTTACTGGCTTTGAAAAACAGTCCTATGTATCTATCTGCTTATCTAGCTATCAAATCATCTACATTTTACTGGACTTGTAAAACTGATTTTTATGTTTTGATTTTACCCCAAGCATATGAGTGACACAATTGCTTTTGATTTTTTTATTAACCCCACATTTTAAACATCTTTTCTCCTCTTGTTTTTCTGTTCTTTTCATACTGACATATTTTTGCATCTCTTTTTCAAAAGTTTATCATACTTATCCATCCATGTCTATATTTTATTGTATTTTTATAGTGACTTTTACAGTGTTTAATCACCCTGATGCTTTATTTTCTTACTTTGCTCCTCTTTAAGCTTTTTTCTTTCTACATTTTTGACTGGTTTTGGCTGGCTTTTCCTCTTTAGAGTCTTATCTAGATACCTATCTATCCACCTATCTACCTACAAGACGAATTAGGTATCAATTATCTCTATTTTGATTTCTCTTTGTGGCTTTTCAAAATGCATCCCCCCAATGTTGTACTGGATGTTTTTACTGTCTCCTTTTTAATCTCCTCTTCCTTTTGTCCCCTTTATTTTACTCTTTTCCTACGGCACCATCCCTTTTAAAGTTCTTCCTCTTTTCTCTCTCTACCCCATCTTTTCTTTCTCATTTTTTTTTCTTTTGTTGTGTCTTTTACTGGCTTTCAATTTCTACTTTCTTTGCCTTCCTTTCTTCCTCCTCCTCTCTCTCCAGCCTCTCTTACTCCCTCCCTTCCCTTTTCTTCTGTCCCTCCCTCTCTCCACTCCCTCCCTCTTCCTTTCGTCCTTCCCCTTTTTTACTCACTTTTTATGGGTTCCTCTTCTTTAAGTTTGTTCTTTCCTCCTCTTTCTCTCTCTTTTTCCTGCTAACTTGTTGTAATGTCTTTTAGTTCTGGTTTATTATTTTTAAAGTCAGATCTATGTATCTGCCTACCAATCATTATCACATTTATTTTACAACCTTTAAAAAAAAAAAAAAACGGAATTCCTCTTTTAAGTCTGCCCTCACCCCCAATTGCACTTGAGTTGCTTCCTGGCTCCTCCTTTCAAACTTTTAACTGGATCACATTCCTTCTTCTAATCTCTCCGTCACCTCCCTGCTAATTGTACTTGATTTTCTAACTGGCTCTTCTCCAAATTTTACTCTTCTCACTTCCACATTCTATTGTTTTAACTATACTTTTTCCTACTGACTTACTTTTTAAACTTCTTTCTTTTCTATCTCCTGCTCTCCCCCATTCCTCTCTATCTCACTCCCCCTTTTCTTGTTCCTGTGCCTTTTTTTCTGTATGTCTTTTTTTGCTCCTTTTCTTTCGCTTTCTTCCTCCTCCCCCACCCTCTTTCAGTCTCTTACTTGTTTCTTCACCTTTGTCCTCCCTCCATTCCTTCATCCAGAGTGTGTGCTTGTGTTTCCTACTGGCTGCTTCTGTTCCACTTTCTTTTTCTCTGTGTTCTCTTTCTCTCCCTCTCTCCATTTCATATTTTGTTTCTACACTGTCTTCTCTTACCACTTCCTCCTTTTCAACCTTTTTTGTTCTGACTTTTTCTCTATTTCTTGCTTTGTGTATTTTTAAATGTCTTTTCCTTTATAACACTTTACAAACTTTTTATCTTTGTCTCACTACCTTTCTTTCTCTCTCTTTCTCTGTCTAGAGAGGAGAAAAATAAGACAAAAACCTTCTTGCCAGCATCCTTTCCAATCCTTGCCAGAAAAAAACATCTTTGCCAGAAAAACCCACGTAGAAAGGAGCTTCTGTACAGCAAAAGAAACGATCATTAGAGTGAACCAGCAACCAACAGAATAACAAATTTTTGCAATCTACTCATCTAACAAAGGGCTACTAGCCATAATCTACAAAGAACTAAAACAGATTTACAAGAAAAAAAAACACACAAAAAAACCCATTCAAAAGTGGGTGAAGGATATGAATAGATACTTTTCAAAAGAAGACATATATGAGGCCAACAAACATGAAAAAATGCGCATCACTGGTCATTAGAGAAATGCAAATCAAAACCACATTAAGATACCATCTCACGCCAGCTAGAATGGTGATCATTAAAAAATCTGGAGACAACAGATGCTAGAGAGGATGTGGAGAAATAGGAACACTTTTACACTGTTGGTGGGAGTGTAAGTTAGTTCAACCATTGTGGAAGATGGTGTGGCAATTCCTCAAGGATCTAGAAATAGAAATTCCATTTGACCCAGCAATCCCATTACTGGATATATACCCAAAGGATTATTAATCATTCTGTTATAAAGACACATGCACACATATGTTCATTGCAGCACTGTTTACAATAGCAAAGACCTGGAACCAACCCAAATGCCCATCGATGATAGACTGGACGAGGAAAATGTGGCACATATACACCATGGAATACCATGCAGCCACAAAAAACAATGAGTTCGTGTCCTTTGTAGGGACATGGATGAATCTGGAAACCATCATTCTCAGCAAACTGACACCACAAGAACAGAAAATCAGACACCACATGTTCTCACTCATAGGAGGGTGTTGAACAATGAGAACATATGGACACAGGGAGGAGAGCATCACACACTGGGGTCTGTTGGGGGAAGTAGGGAAGGGACAGTGGGGTATTGGGAGGTTGGGGAGGGATGACATGGGGAGAAATGCCAGATATAGGTGACAAGGGGATGGAGGCAGCAAACCACATTGCCAATGTATGTGCCTATGCAACAATCCTGCATGATCTGCACATGTACCCTAGAACCTAAAGCACAAAAAAAGAAGAAAGAATCTCTCTCTCTCTCTCTCTGTATATACATGTGTGTGTGTGTGTATGTGTGTGTGTGTGTGTGTTGCATGTACACTCTACAACTGGAGATATAACTGAGAAGTGCCTTACATAGCACCTGGCACTGGGAACGTGAACTCTTAGGACTTACCTTTGCAAGGGCCTTGTGACCTCACTGTATAAGCAGAGGGGGTTTTTATAAATACAACAATATTTAATATATAGGGATGCATCTTCTATGTCACTTTTTAATTGTCTCTCTCACCTTCTGTTTCATCTTGTCATTTGTTATCAAATGTACTTTCCTCTGGTCCTTCATCTTATAGGTCATTTTAAAAACTTTTTTTTTTTGTAAAATAGTTAATTGTTTTTCTCTAGAGGTACTTGTTTCTAAAATATTTTTAAAAATAGGCCAAATGTGGTGGCTTATGCCTGTAACCCCACAACTTTGGGAGGTCTAGGCAGGAGGATCACTCAAGCCCAGGAGTTGAGGACTAGCCTGGGCAACATAATGAGAAACGATTTCTATCAAAAACAAACAAAAGAATAGCTAGGTATGATGGTGTGTGCTTGTAGTCCCAGCTACTTGGGAAGCTGAGGTGGGAGGATCACTTGAGTCCAGGAGGTTGAGGCTGCAGTGAGCTACGATTGCACCACTGCACTCCAGTTTGGGTAACAGTGTGACAGCTTGTCTCTAGAAAAAAAAATACAATAAAATAAATAATACATAAATATATATTTAATATATTTTAAAAGTTTAGTATCAACTTGCCACTGGCAAAGCAAAATAGATTTCAAATGTGATGGTATATTTGAGGTGAACCCTCAGTTCCTATCTTGACATTTCTAAAGTCACACTGACTACAAAGCTAGAAAGATAGTCAGGGGTAAGTATCCTTTTGTGGTCCAGCATGAAGAAGAATATATTTTAATAACTAAATCCAATTTCACCCACTGCCCACTTTCTGGAGACTGGTCTCACTTCGGACCAGTCCTTGAAGTATAGGTTCAGGCCAGACTGGGTCTCTCCATCAATAGCCATCTTCATGAGTTTAGGCGACTTCTGACAATTCACGTTTGCAACTATCAAAAATGGCCAAAGCCTTTCCTCAAACAGCCCAAGTCATTGCTAAAAGCCCACTCTACTACCTTCCAGCCAGTTTGTTCTCAGATTTTCTGTCTTCTTCCTCTTCCTCTCCTTCTCCTTCTCCTTCTCCTTCTCCTTCTCCTTCTTCTTCTTTGATGGAGTTTTGTTCTTGTTGCCCAGGCTGGAGTGCAATGGCATTATCTCAGTTCACCACAACCTCCACCTCCTGGGTTCAGGTGATTCTCCTGCCTCAGCCTCCTGAGTAGCTGGGATTACAGGCATGTGACACCATGCCCGGCTAATTTTGTATTTTTAGTAGAGACAGGGTTTCTCCATGTGGGTCACACTGGTCTCAAACTCCCAACCTCAGGTGATCTGCCTGCCTCGGCCTCCCAAAATGCTGAGATTACAGGCGAGCCACCGCGCCTGGCTGTTCTCTGGTTTTCTGATGTCAATCTTCAACTCTTGGTGGTTCTGTTTTTACTTCTTAATTTTTGTCTGAAGTAGGCGGGGCACGGTGGCTCATGCCTGTAATCCTAACACTTTGGCAGGCTGAGGCAGGCGGATCACAGGGTCAGGAGTTCAAGACCAGCCTGGCCAACATAGTGGAACCTCATCTCTACTAAAAATACAAAGATTGTCTGGGCATGGTGGTGCATGCCTGTAATCCCAGCTACTCGGGAGGCTGAGGCAGGAGGATTGCTTGAACTGGGACCTGGGAGGTGGAGGTTGCAGTGAGCCAAGATCACTGCACTCCAGCCTGGGCTACAGAGCGAAACTCAAAAAAAAAAAAAATTGTCAGAAGTAACAGGACTTTTTTGCCTTCCATTCCTAAGGAACACAGTGTTACAGTAGTCAGCATGGATTCTCTTTCATAGTAATTATTTTTAGTATTTTGTCTATCTACCACCCATATGCAAATTTGAGCAAATCAATGGCCCAATAGAAATTAGGTCAATCACAATGAAAATCTTGCATTGGCTTTAAATGGGCTTATTTTACTGTGGCTTATTGGGAATATGTCCGTAGATGCAATGAAATGGCAGTAGGAAAACTTATTTTGTTATCAGACACTTAATTCAAACCTAAAAGTGGATTAGAAAGGCTCCAAAAGTGGATTGGAAAGGATGCTGGCAAGAGGGTTTTGTCTTCTGGGCTCGGGGGTATGTGGTATGTAATCTGCTGTTCTGACATGTATTTTGACAGGGAAACCAGACAAATAATAGCCTGGTGTGAATTTGGGGCAGTGAGAATACATGCGTGATTATTTTTCACTAGAGCTAAATTCTAAAACTTGAAAGAACAGATGAGATGTAACTGTACTGTAAGGGATATATAATTTGTGGTATCAGTCTCACCATTTTAAGTGAAAGCTTGTATATTATAAGTGATAAAATATTAACAGTTTGTTTTTAGACCTGAAATAACTTCAGGTAATATGAAAACACTGCTAAAATGTTTACAAATAAAGCAACCAGGCACAGTTTTTCCCTTAATACTTAAAATCCAGTGTTACCCCTTCAATTTGTCTACAGAGATTAAGTTTTCTTCTTATGTGGTCCTGATATCGTCTTTCTTTTTCTTTCATCTGCAGTACACTCTGCTTTCCTGCTGTGTCCAATTTCCTATAATCATACATCAATATCTATATAAAAGTACAAATATAGGCTGGGTGCTGTGGCTCATGCCTGTAATCCTAGCATTTTTGGAGGCCGAGATGGGGGGATTGCTTGAGCCCAGGAGTTTGAGACCAGCCTGGGCAACATGGTGAAACCTGTCTCTACTAAAAATATCAAAAATTAGCTGGGTGTGGTGGTGCATGCCCGTATTCTCAGCTACTTGGGAAGTTGAGGTGGGAGGACCACCTGAGCTCGGGAAGTTGAGGCTGCAGTGAGCTGAGAGTGGACCACTGCAGTCCAGCCTGGATGATTGAAGTGAAATCCTGTCCTCAAAAGAGGAAAAGAAAAAATAAATGCACATATAAGTGAAGATAAACTGAATGTTACCTTTTCAATGACATTACCTGCTTTGGTATTCCCAAATCACCTGCTTGGTTGTTTTTTGATTTCTTGAGCTACAGAAAATTTAAAGTGATTCAAGCCTGACCCACTAACTCATCATGCTGCACTCATTTTTACCAGTCTCTGTTGTAGAGTTGTCTATTATTGTGGCTAGGACAATGGCAAATGTGGTACAGAGTGATTAAAAAATTTTACACAGAAATTACTCATAACTCAGTAGTTTGGGAATGTGCGTTTCTAAAGATGATTGGAATTAACTGAAGGACTGACTTCAAGAAAAAATAATACAGCAGATTTGAATTTCCTTTGAAAAATAAGCGGAGGGGCCTGGCGCAGTGGCTCACAACTGTAATCCCAGCACTTGGAAGGCTGAGGCGGGTGAATCACGAGGTCAGGAGATCAAGACCATCCTGACCAACATAGTGAAACCCCATCTCTACTAAAATACAAAAAGTTAGCCGGGCGTGGTGGCATATGCCTGTAATCCCAGCTACTCAGGAGGCTGAGGCAGGGGAATCTCTTGAATCTGGGAGGAGGAGGTTGCAGTGAGCCGAGATCACGTCACTGCACTTCAGCCTGTTGACAGAGCAAGACTCCGTCTCAAAATAAATAAATAAATGGAGGTCTTATGTGTAAATATCAAATATAGAGAGGTCTACAGACTATCAGTCTTGGATTCTGAAGGATCAGTTTGTATTCTGGCATATTGTGAGATAAATCTATGGAATATAAGAAACAGGTGATGGAGAACTGGCTCTTACCCTGATAAAGGAGAAAGAGAAAGAACTATGACTTATCCCTTCATTTCCCAAGGCCTGAGCTTGGCCTTTGAGTGGTATCATTGAATACGTGTGGGTAGTAGCTGAATGAACATACATAGTTGGTTGGGGAATGACACCTGTTTACATTAGCATCAAATAAAGTTATAGCAACTCTTCGGTTTTGACCTTGCAGTAATTTCCTTAAACTTAAGTTTGAAACATATGCTAAAGGCACCTTCTCTCTCCCTCTGCTACCGTAGACTTGGGTTTCACAAGATCAGGGATTTGTATTTTGGACTTCTTCAAACATTAGTTTCGCTTACCTCTTGGGCTTCTAGTGGCTCCAACTTCTCAGTTAAAAACTCTCCTCGCTATCCTGGGTACCAAGGTTCCCAATCTCTGTACTTTTTGATCTATCTTCCTTTCTCCGCATGTTGAAAACTAAAGGGAGCCGGGCGTGGTGACTCACGCCTGTAATCTCAGCACTTTGGGAGGCCAAGGTGGAAGAATCAGATGAGGTCAGGAGTTCAAGATCAGCCTGGCTAACATGGCGAAACCCTGTCTCTACTAAAAATACAAAAATTAGCTGGGTGTGGTGGCACGTGCCTGTAATCCCAGCTACTCAGGAGGCTGAGGCAGGAGAATCGCTTGAACCCGGGAGGCGGATGTTTCAGTGAGCTGAGATCGTGCCGCTGCACTCCAGCCTGGGTGACAGTGAGACTCCGTCTCAACAAACAAAACAAACAAAACCAAACAACACAAAACAAAAACTATAGGGAGTTTAAACAGTGTCTAGTACTTTTGTTCATCCTATTTTTAATTCTTTCTAGTATTGATACAAATTTTTGGGCTCCACAATCTGTGTGAGAATTAGGCATTACCTTTGATCATATCTATGTTTTCTGAACAGTTATTGGTCCAGATCTGTTTGTGTACCTTCCTGTAATAGCCATTCTTGAAATTGGGCAGTAGCCTGTCACAGGCTCTCTTTGTTTTACATAATTTGTTTACTTTTTCAATCATTTTCTGAGAGATAAAAAGAATTAAAGCCTTTATATTTGTCAGAAATAAACCTGTCCTTTGATCTGTCTTATGTTTCAGGCTTAGTAAATATCCTATACTTTGCAAATGGCTAATTCTGTTACCCCTCATTTAAGTCTAGTGTGGCTCCATTCCAGACAGGTGAAATTTTTTTCTTTAGAAATGAAAAACAAATGTCTCATTTTATCTTTTACAGACCTCTTATAGAGGTCTTAGCCTATTGATTTGTTACCTTAATACCTATATTATACTTCAAAATACAGACCAAAATATTATAAGAAAATTCTGCATAGGACCAAACCTTACATAAAACTTTTCTTATGCCCCAAATAAACAAATTTAAGTATTTAACTTACTTGTTTTCTTATGTAGTTCCTTTCAAAGTCTAATTTTAAACTAGTCAGATACTGCCTATACTTATTCAACTCCTTCAAGGAACATAAGCTACAAAAACAAAAACCAACAATATAAATACAAGGTTGTAACAATGAAAACACTTTACAGAGGAGAGGGTGAAAAGAATCATTTTAGTAAAAATTTGGGATCAACTGTAATAACAACACATTTTGGTGACAATTTTGAAATCAGCATCTTTATACAATTGCTATCTCACCAAGAAATTTCTGTCCAAATATATTGTTTTATTAGTATGGTTCATATCATAATCAGGAATTTACTATTCCCAATTAAGGTGTTATTAAAACACATATATAATAATGATGCTTGATCCCCCAAAGAGTTTATTCTATGAATCTTTGTTTTGCTAGTTTCTCATTTTGTCTCCAGTTTTCTCAAAGTGTATGAGAAATATTCTTTGACAGGTACACAGTGATAGTATTACTTTTAGAGCCAGAGGAAAAGCACTACAATACAACTGGGTGAAAATAAATAAATAAATAAATAAATAAATAAATAAATTGTGTGTGTGTGTGTGTGTGTGTGTGTCTTTACATACCCAAATCATTGGTAATATCTCCTACTATTAAAAAAGAAATAAAGGTCAAGTAGGAACGAGTTTTATTTAGACAAAACAGCTGCCTGATTTCCCTTGGCTCCAATTCTGAGTTATTCATTGAGTCTTTTATTAGGTGTCCTCTATTGCTCCACTGAAAGTTGACACAGGCTCCCAGTGAGGTAAAGGGAAGGGCCTAGATCTTGGCTGGTTAACAGGAGGTATGCTTCAGTGCACTTTATTATTGCTAGTGATGTAGCCACCCTTCTTTAATGGCCTTGGGATATCTTTTCATCGATAGCATGTTTTTAAAGGTGTGTCATGTAGACTTTAAAATACCTGGTTTCCTAAACTTGGCAGTAAGAATCAGTCAGGTTAAAATCCTAAGAAGGTTAAAAAAGCCACAAACAAGTAGATTCAAAAGTATTACAAATGTAAAATAAAGAAGTCACACTTTTTAACATCCATTTATTTAAATGATTAGGCTGTTCACAGAAAATAAAACACACAAGCAGAATGTGAAGTGAGAGAATACAGACAATGGGCTGATTTAGGTAAATCTAACTGCCTTTCTCTCCCTCTCCTCTCCCAGGCCTGCCTTTAGGCTGGGAGTGTCCTGTGGAATCCCTATCTGTGAACCCTATGTTCATTCTTCCTGTAGCCTCAACCTCAGTCCAATTCCTGAACACAGAGGTTGGGATTGACTGCTGGGAAGGAGGGGGAAGAGTGCATGTCAAGTTTTGGGAGCTGGATGGACAAAGGCACAGAAGTAGGAATCAGCATTGTATGTGTGGGTAGGCAGAAAAGACCCCAATCTGTCAAAGTTAAGACTCTTGGGTTGGAGATAAGGTTGAATGGGGTGGCTGAGGCATATCATGGGGTGTTGTTATTAAAGTGAGGTTCAAGAATTTAAGCACGTCAACTCACTTAACTGGGTAGGTAAAACTGAAGTTAACACAAAGCAAAATCATAATAGAATATTTCCTATTTAACAGCAAGCTGAAAAGGATAAAGAAAACCACGTAAGCGCTATTAAAACTCAGTTGATAATAGCACTACTAAAACTTCTCAGAACTGTAGTATAGAATACATTATCGCTTCCTCGGACAACAGGCAGCTTGACTCCAAGACACAGATCCAATAGATGAGATGCTCTGACGGCTGGAATGGGGTTTTTCTGTGAGCTCTGTCAGATGCAATTGGGAGTCTGTATTTTCTTCTGTAAGTTGGTGCAAAAGTAATTGAAAATAGTGGCAAAAACCGCAATTACTTTTGCACCAACCTAATAGAAAGTATTCATTTACTTTAGACCAAACCTACTATTACTTCCTATTAAATATGCTAATACCTCCAAATAAACCGAAGAATCATGCATTTGGATTGAAGGAACTCGCTAGGCCGGCTGACAACTTGGAAGACCTTCTCGTTTTTCCGGGTTACCAGCTCTACCTCTAGCCCCCGGCCAGTGGTGGCCAGCGGCAGCCCAAGTCACCAGCTGCCCTGAGCCAAGGGGCTGAAAGCTGAGCAGTCGAGAACCCGCCTTGTTCCCTCCCACTCGCGGAGATCTCCCCTTCTCGATTTGTCCGCCTTCCGGAGACCCTCCTTTGGGGCCAGGAGGAGGAAGACGGACCGACCTCCACTCACGGTGCCGCACTGGTTCTTGTCTGCATTCAGGCTGCTGGCGGCCGCCTTAGTAGGGGCGGCTTCGGCATCCTCAAAGCAGTTGCCGAGGTACAGCTCTAGGGCCAGCCGTCAGTCCCCAGGGGGCCGGGTGCTGGGGAAGCAGGTGGTCCTCGTTTCTCCTCATTCAAACCCTTCGCACTCTACGTCTTGATCAAGTCTGGGATGCCAAGATCTTGGTCTTCAGAGCAGAGCGTCTTCCAGGCCACGCCCCTCACAATACTGCCTTCTAGGCTGGAGAGCTGACTTCCTCAAGGGGCGTCACCCTCGGAGGTGGGGTGGGCTGCGGGTGGGGAGGGGGGGTGGTGACCACTTTGCCTCCCTGGACGCACAAGCGCACAAGGCTTCAGCGCCTTAGAGTTGGGAAGGTGGCCACAGTCAAGATTTAATATCTCTCTGAAACCAGTACCCCTCATTTACACTAAACCAAACTATATCAAGCTTTGTCCATGGTAGCTGTGATTATACTGATTTCTGTTCAACAAACTTCAGTGAGTAATTGTGTAGTTTTTTTTATTAGGGCCATAGGACTGACTTTTACATCTGTCTTCTTTATAGACACTGTGACCCTCCTTCCCCTAGGCATACCATCCCCAGTCCCATGTAGACCACTTTGGTTTCTTCAAGGGCTCCATACCTTTCTCCCTGTCTTTCTCTTGTCTGTCTGGGGCTCATTATTTCTCTTGCCCTCCTCTTCCTCTTTCTCACTTTCTTCTATTTATTTGTTTCTACCTTCTCATTCAATCAGCCAACATTTATGGAGTGCCCACTCTATGCCAGACACTGCTGGTTCCCCACAGTGAGTACACTGATAAAACAGCGAGTAAAACATAGTCCCTGCTGCCGAGAAGCTCACTAGACTGAAAATACATGAAGGACTGAGAGTGTAGCTAGTTCATGCTCGGTCTCCACGTTATCCACCTACCTATCTATCTATCATCTATCTATCTATCTATCTATCTATCTATCTATCTATCTATCTATCTATCTATACATCTAAGACACATCATACTAAAACTTCTGAAAACTAATGACAAAGAAAAAAATTACTGAAAACAGTCAGAGATAAAAGAAACATTATTTACAGGAGAACACCAATTTGAATGTGAGTGTATTTCTCATCTGAAACCGTGGAGGCCAGAAGGAAGAGGGACAGCATTTTTAAAGTGATAATAGAAACAAATTGTCAACTGTAAATTCTATACTAATGAAAATATCCTTCAGCAATGAAGAAGAAATAGAGACATTCTCAGATGAAGGAAAACTAAAAATGTGCTGCTAACAAACCTATCTTAAAGAATGGCTAAAAGAAGTTATCTACATAGAAAGGAAATGATAACAGAAGTAGGCTTAGAACTTCAGAAGGGAACAATATACCTAAGAATGGATAAAAATAGGGATAAATATAATAGATTATTCTATTTTTCTTGAGTTTCTTAAATGATATTTGATGGTTGAAGCAAAAAGTATAAGAGCATCTGATGCAGTAGTCAATGAAGGTGTTTCCATCAAAGATGGTCTGGCATGGGATTCAGAGCATGAGTAGAGTAAGGGGGCCATCAATGTATGGGACAGCATAGGATGTCAGAGCCTGTGTTAGCTACCCAGGGCTGCCATGACAAAGTACCACAAACTGGGTGGCTTAAAACAACAGAAATGTGCTGTCTCAACGTCTTGGAGGCTAGATGTCTGACATAAGAGTTGGCAGAACCTTGCTTTTTCTCTGAAACCTGTAGGGGAGTCCTTCTTTGCCTCTTCCTAGTTTCTGGTGGTTTGCCAGCATCTTTGGTATTCCTTGGCTTGCAACTGCATAACCACAATCTCTGCCTTCATTGTCAGATGGAATTCTCCCGGTGTGTCTTGGTCTTCACCTTGCTGCCTACTTAAAAAGACACAAGTTATATTGAATGAGGGACCCATCCTGGTCCAATATGACCTCATTTTAACTTAACAAATTACATTTGCAATGACCTTATTTTTAAATGAGATGACGGTCTGAGATACTGGGGGTGAGGACTTCAACATTTCCTTTTCTGGAGGGCACAATTCAACACATAACAATCTGTTCTTTGCCCCGCCTCCCCAAATTAATGTTCTTCCCACCTGCAAAACACATTCACCTCATCTCAATACTTATGAAAGTCTTAACACATTCCAGCATCAATTTTAAGTTCAAAATCTCATCTAATTCAGGGATGGGTGAGGTTTTGGGCCATAGTCCATCCTGAGGTAAAATTACTCTCCAGCTGTAGATCCATAAAACCCAGAAAACAAGTTATCTGCTTCCGAAACACAATGGTGGGACAGGCATAGGATAAACATTTCCATTCTAAAAGGGAGAGTGGGCCGGGCATGGTGGCTTACACCTGTAATCCCAGCACATAGGCTAAGATGGGTGGATCACCTGAGGTCTGGAGTTTGAGAACAACCTGGCCAAAATGGTGAAACCCTATCAATACTAAAAATACAAAAATTAGCTGGGCGTGATGGTGGGAGACCGTAGTCCCAGC